>BSBM01000339.1:8037500-8050000 GCA_027924585.1 Larix kaempferi
CTTCACAGCTCGACAATCTCCTGTTATCATTGGAAGATTGTGCTACCACAGAAGCTTCTTCCAGCCTATAAAATCAATCAATATCATCAACCACGTGTAGTGGAATGCGCTGCCCATCTCTTGAGTTTCATGGACATCCTCCAAGAACTCATTCAGCAGATAACTAGCCCAATTGTCTGGGTGCCCATCTTTGGCCTTCACAGTGAGAAGAACTGCTGCGGTCGACACTTCCGCCAGTCTACACTTTCACAAAATCCTACCTGCAAGCAGCTAGACGGTGAAATTTGTGGCTCTGTCTTCAATTCCATCTATGAAAAAGCCTCTTTTCCCCTTTACTATTTTATATTCTTCTTTCATTTTCTTTGCGATCTCTTTATCCTTCGTTTTTCCCACAAACTCCCCTGTAACATCATCGCCTCGCTTACTGAGATGAGTGATGTTGTAGATGAGGTCGACATTGATATAAATTTTGTGGTCAATCCATAGGAATCCCTGGTGCGTGCATGATATCAGAGTGCACACCATCGCGGTACATTCAGGACTTCGATTGAAGTGGGGTATATGCAGGAGATGTAGCAAGCTGGAGGGCGCCAACTGCTTAAGCCAATCCTGCAGAACGATGATAGGTTTTCCTGATTTTGCATCCTCCTTTCGGCACATGTACTGGTCAGCTTTAAATTGAGGATATTTTGGCTCTTTCGGGTCTTTCAATTCTAGGAGATTATGGTCTATGAACTGGAATCCTTCTACTTTGCCGAGTAAGTTCCCTTGGATTTACACATCCCTGAAGATAAACGGTACTGGAATGTCATACTATGCATTCATGTACAGGGTAACTGTTGGCGCGTCGAGCCTTCTTGGTGGGATATATTCATGTGTTAGGTAAATGGGGTTGTCCCCTAGTGTAAATGGCGGTCCAAGATTCGGCTTTCTTGGTACCTTTGGATTCTGAGGTTCCTTAAGGGGTACCCTATCCTTTCGCTGCATATTGGTTGTGTTGCGGGGTGAGCTTCTTGACGCATAACCTCTCTCTGAAACATATTTCTTAACGGGTGTTTTCATCAACCCCGGAGCGTTTAAAGTCCTTCACAACATGCTCAACTATATATTGCTCAGACATTCACCTGGAAGTTGGTCTGTATTCTCTCGATATTTCTTGGCACTCATTGGTAAAAGCTGAAACTGTTCTTGCGGAAAAATTGAAAACTTACGGTAAAACTCGCTAGTCTGGTCTTAGCAGTATTTACAGGTGCAGTTAGGCTTGAGCCACACCCATAAATGGCAAGATGAACATTAAATGTCATGACCGTTGGCCAAATCCGCCGAGGATCTTGGTCCTTTCCTTCATTGAATGCATCAGAATGACTAAATTTGCGTTAAATGCATAAGCGACCGTCTGTAAAAGCACTGTATAACGACTAGTTTTCCGACCGACATTTTAATGGCTAGTTTCTTTGAACTTTGCTCACAGCCTAGAAAACATTTGCGAGTTTCTATTGTGCATTTATGCTCTATCATTTTTAAATTCGTAGCTGTGCTTCCTACTTGTACTTTGCATCGCAGCTTCTGGTGTGCACTTTACATATGAGCTTTCAACATGCACTAGGGATCGGATATTTCATGGAATTTCGTATTTCACCAAAATTGTGTGCAGAATCCTTATTCTGTAATTCTTAGTGTCCAATTTCAACTGCACTTGACACTTAGAATTTTCTTCGTTTCTGATCACCGAGGGCCTGGCGAAGTAGGACTATCCATTTAGGGTTTTAGTCTATTTCCATTAATAAGACCTGGTAGGTTTTCTCTTGCTAATGTGACTAGCTGAATTGCGCCACCGTTAGTAGCATGCATAACAATATATCTCCCTAGCCAATGCATTTTAAATTTTCCAGGAAACTTCGTGAATTTACTATCATAGAGGAGGACAAGATCTCCTACTTGAAATAATTTGTGCTTGATGTGGCGATCATGCCATACTTTTTCTTTGTCTTTCTGCACTTGCTGGTGAAATACTGCAATGAGGTGATATTCCTCCAACCCATCTAAGTGTAGTAGCCTTTCTTCCATTGTCTCCTCATCTTCCATGCCTGTGAAAGCTACAATTCTCAAACTTGGTACTATGTATTCCATTGGAATCACAGCTTCCTATCCATATGTTAATCTGAAAGGTGTATGGTCTCTCAACTTCTTGCAAGTTGTCATGTATGCCCATAACACAGCTGGTATTCACAGATCCCAATCATCCCTGTTTATATTACACAGCTTAGTCAGTGCATTTTCCAACACTTTGTTGAAAGCCTTAACAGTGCCATTAGCTTGTGGATGATATGGTGTGCTCTTCTGATGGTAAATATGGAATTATTCAGACATGGATTCAATAGTTCTATTCAAGAAGTGTGTTCCTTGATCACTCATTAGTATCTTTGGACATACAAACCTTGTATTGATGTTTTCAAAAATGATCTGCGTGACACTAACTGCGCTACAGTCCTTTACTGGTTTTTCCTCTGCCCATTTGGTTAGATAGTCCGTAGCTGTAATAATGTATCTTGAACCAATTTGATTTCCTGCTGGGTTGATAAGTCCCATAAAATAACTAGCCCAATTATCAAAAAATTGCAATGTGAACTATGGCCTCAATGGCATCTCATCTTTGTGAGCTGGCTTTCTTGTTCTCTAGAAAACATCGCAACCGCAGTAATGTTCCTTTGAATACTTATGGAGTGTAGGCCACCATAGTCCTGCTCTTAAAATTTTCTGCATAGTAGCTCTTCCTACATAGTGGCCTCCAGACACCCCTGAATGTGCTTCAACCAGTATCCATGGTTTCTCATGTTCTAGCACACATCTGCGCAGTACTTCATCTGGTACTACTTTGTATAATTGTCCCGCAATTATGGTGAAGTCAACTGCTTTTAATACCATTTGTTTCTTTTGCTGCATAGTAAAATCTGTAGGTGCCATATTTGTAGTCAAGAATTCTATAATTTCCTTATAATAGTTATCTTCTATCTGAATAGAAAACAACTGTGCATCTGGTAGACTATCTTCCAGGTTTGTAGGTTCTTCTCCTAACTCAATTCTAGAAAGATGGCCAGGTCATGAGTTCATCCTTCCTGTCTTAACAACGATTTCAAAATCATACTCTTGAAAGAGTAGCAACCATCTATAGATTCTTCCCCCTAACACTGGTTTCTTGACCAGGTATTTTAAAGCTAAATGGTCAGTAAACATACAAAAGTGCACACCTAGGAGATATTGCCTGAACTTTTGCAGTGCGTACACCATAGCTAAGCCTTCTCTCTCTGTTGTTGTATAATTCTTTTCTGCTGAGGACAGCTTCCTACTTGAGAATGCAATAGGATGGTCAATTCCTCCCTCACCTGGATGCGCTAGCACAAAACCAAGTGTAATGGATGAAGAATCTACATGTACGTTGAAATGTTTGCTCAAATCTGGAAAAACTAAGATAGGCGTAGTTACCATCCTTTCTTTCAGTGTGTCCAGTCCTTTCTATCAGTCTTCAGTCCATATGAACTTTGCTTCTTTCTTCAACAATTTTTCCATAGGCGCAGTTATCTGCGCATATCCTTTAATGAACTTCCTGTAATAGCCTGTGTGCCCCAATGTAGTGCGTAGTTGTTTTACCGAGTTAGGTGCTGGTAGGTTCACCATAACTGCGATTTTAGCTGAGTCAACCATCAACCCCTGTTTACAAACAATGTTTCCCAATATAATTCCATAGGGAACACATAAGATGCTCTTCTTTAGGTTCAAGGAAATATGATGTTGTCTACACTTTCCTAACATCAGTCTTAAGCTGGCATAATGGTTCTTCAGTAATCCAAATACTGTCCAATCATCGAAATATATTTCTAAGAATTTATGGATGAAATCCTTGAATGCAACAACAACTAATTTGGAAAAAATGGCAGGTGCGTTCTTCAGACCAAAGGGAAAAAATGTGTACTAAAATGAGCCCCATTCGGTGGAAAAAGTGGTCTTGTTCCTGTCTGTTGTGTCAATTCTGATCTTATGGTCTCCAGAAAATCCATCAGTGAAAGAGTATTCCTCATTTATACTTGGACATTCATCTTCGAAGCTAAAAGTTGCTCAGAAGTTCTTAATCATGACATACCATTCTATCATCCCTCTGCAAAATTATGTTTCTGTGTACTAGTTCTTCGGAATTTTCTCTAATGTGTGTACAAACAGATGAACCCATTCTGTTTGTGGTCTATGTGTCCATGCTTTCAAACATTGATCGATGTGATCTCTAGGATCAGTTTGTTCGTTAAATTTCACTTGTACAAGCTTAGTTTCTTCCAGAAATCTGATCTCCATCATGTGCTTGCATTCTTCCCATGTAGTCAGATTTTGCTTGTGCGCGGCCCACCATCTAGCAGGTGTAGTGCGCAGTGCTGTATCCAGTGATGTTATCTTATGTTCATCTGAAACTGATATAATATATTCTTGAAAAAATGTATGAATATTAGTTAAGCCATCATAAGTATGGATTGGACTTACCTCTGTTCCAATCCAACGCAGTGATCTCGTGAGCTACGCGCATCTTCTGGTAGATACTTCATGCATTCTGCTCTGCCAGTTCTCTAATCCTTCATCTGAGTCTGATATAAAAGAAATTTCACATCACCAACTTAGTGTTCCATCATCAGTTAGGTTAACATAGTCTGCCCTATTCGCTATCATCTTGTAGGTTTGATCCAGATCTTGAGCTCTGCATTCTTCTCTTATTTCCTTAGTGTATTTAGGTCCTTGTGAAGGATCCAAGGGTGCGATGACCCTGATATTTGCTCTTTCAAATATCATCTGCTTATTTTTTAGTTTGATGATTGCGAGGTTATCCATGGCCCAATCTATCCCCAATAGTGCAGGATAAGGTTGGCTATCATCTATGATCTCAATCACTTCGAAGTCTGCTCTACTTTGCACTCCGTCAATGTCAACAAGAACACTTGCTAACATCCCAAAGGGTATAAATTTTTGCTGATTGGCTAATCTCAATTGTATTAGTGACCATGATAACTTCGACTTCCCTATTTGTTCCCATGTCTTCTTCATTAAGTCATTTACTTCTGAGCCTAGGTTAAGGATAATTTCGTCCATTTCAAAATCTTCGATCTGCGCATTCAGTCTCATTCCCATGAAGAATTCCTTTCACACATATGAAGAACATTATAGTTTTTGGCAACACCTTTTACTCTTTACAATGTCCCTTCAACTTTGCAAGGCCTCGTGAACATGCTATATTCGGCCCTTTATGCATGTAACTTTGTACTTGTCTTCTTCAATGATATTTTGGTTTATAGCAAGACTTGGGAGGCAATATGGAGCAAGTTGATAAATCCCTACAACTACTCCAAGATAACTAGTTCCTCAAACATTCCAAATGTCATTTGGTATTTCTGAAGTGGAATACTTGGCTCACATAGTCAATAGGATGGGCATACAAGTGAGTCCAAAGAAAAAATAAGGCTATGAAAGATTGGCCACATCCAAGCACTCTGAAAAAACTAACATGGTTTCTTAGAACTTATTGTCTACTATCAAAATTTTACTTAGAATTATGGGTGAGTTGTAGCCCCATTAACTATCTTTCTCAAGAAGATATTTGATGTGTTTTCCTCACATCAATTGAGTGATTTTGGTTTTCATTCAAGAACTTAGATTTCTCCCATCTGGAAACTCATTTGGATATATAAAGAGTATTAAATAATCTTCACGTGATGTTCATAAAAACCTAGAAAGATTTCATCTTCATAATCTAGAATCAATTTCAAATATGGTAGTTTTCCCTCTTTATGCAAAGTTGTCAAGTTTTATACTCAGATAAAAGGATATATCAAGGAAGAAACACATGGGTATGTGCAATCTCTTATTAGATAGCCCTCTATATCAATTTTTCCCATCATACACATAATGGAAAATGGAGGTCATATGCTCAACATATTAATAATTTCATCTAGGGACCCATGGAAGCATTGTTAATGGCCTAGCCTAAAAAGAAATTTGAAATAAATAAAAATATTTTATAAGCAAGGAGCTACTATTTACGACATTTTACCTTTCCCTTATCCATTTCTTTTATCCCTCTATACCCTTACTTTCTTATCTTCCCTCTCACATTCCACCACATGGATAGGAGAAATGACCGCATCATTCTCTAGTGAGCAGGACAACCTTTCCACTAGAGACATTGCACTTGGTATGGAACAGAAGATCTCATCTTTTGTTAAATCATCCTCCCAGTCATCAACTAGTTGGATATCATCTTCCATAATCCCCAATCTTGAAACCACTTAAGAGTATAAGAGAGATCACTACATAAACCCTAAGGCCTAGATACCAGGACTCTATAAATCCCTCTCCTATTGAATGTAATGATATTTCTTACATGTATAAAATTCATTAATAATGGTTGACTCAAAACTCTAGATTAACAACGATATAATTTTGATGTTGTTTGACTATCATATTTATATACATTAACTATTATTATTTATAAAGGTATAGTTTTACTTAAGTTTAAGATTTTATTGAAAGAAAACCACAATTCTTTTACTACTTTCATTTCCACTATAATTAAATGTAAATATGATATCTTAAAAAATATATTTAATTTGACTTAAACACTAGAAGACCTTAATGTAAAAATCATATTCTCCATATCTAATTTGAATTATCATAAAACAAAAAACCCATCAACATAATATATACAAACTAATATAATGTAAAAATAATATTCAATTTAATGTTTTAACTATATAAAAATATTATTAATCTTAAAAAAAGCATTTATGAATAAAAATAAATTACTTTAATTATAATAAATTAATATAGATCAAATCTTAAGCAAGGATCTATTAAATGAGATGTATTTTTTTTATTTTAAATTTTGTGTACATATCTAAAAAAATTATACTAACTGCCCTAGATGCAAAATATAGCTACCATCAATGTAAATATATCAATGCAAATATAGCTACTCTGGATGCAAAATAAGACACCAAACATCTATTTATAAAAACAATTACAAAACATAAAAAGAATAGTTATACAAGTTTTTCATATATCAGTGTTAAGTTGGATTATGAATATGAAAGATTCGACAAACCCCACTGGTCATTTCGAACAAACAACCAACTTGGTAGTATGTCAAATCGGAGGTTTCAATCTTATACAGATGAAGGGTAATGATCATCACCCGGCGGTTTGTGGAAGAATGCACTGAAGACAGAAGAGTAATTAATACTAAAATGCATTTTATATATATATATATATCCCATTGATTTTGCTGTCGATCTGTTCAATTTATGAATTTTGTCGGATGCAATATACTATTTATAGAAAACTTGTAAGGTAACCTGTTCTGTTCAAATTTAGGAGATCCAACGTTGAGGTTACTAAGTGTTATAGTGAAATTGTGTATGTATATATACCATAACATTTCATTTAATAAAGTATTAGTAGAGTTATTTAATTTGTGGTCAGTGAATATTGATAGATCACAATTTAAGTGTCACAAATAAGTTATACGTTATTATACCTTACCTGTTATGTATGTCATCATTCGTTGTCGATACCTTAATTATATGTTATAATTGGTCTTTTCATAAAATCAATCTTATGTATGTCATCATCCATTGTTGATACCTTAATTATATGTTATAATTGGTCTTTTCATAAAATCAATCTCGACAGTACACTTTTCTCATCCTCCTACAATCTAGAAAAACTATAGGTGCTAGTCCACCTCAAATTCTAAGATATAAACACCTATCGGTGCAATTATTGTGACTAGTACAACCACTTAACTTGTGGCCTGTGAACACCGATAGGCCACAAGTTAAGTGCCACTTGTTCTCATTTCCTAATTGTAATCAATAGTTATCTATACCTTCTTCTAGTTAAACCTGTTGTCTATCCATGCATCAGCTGCAAGTGATCCATGAATCGGTTACAAGTTATTTTTTATATTCTTTTTTTATTTTATAATTGTTTATTTTGAATTTGGAAGATTGTCATAAAATCAATGTCAATCAATCTCATGCATCAGCTACCAATGATCCATGAATCTGTTACAAGTTATTTTTGACATTCTTTTTTATTTTATAATTGTTTATTGTGAATTTGGAAGATTGTCATAAATCCAGTCTCGATCTAGTACACTTGTCTCATCCTTATGTAATCTAAAAAAAACATAAATACTAGTTCACCCCAAATTCTAAAACATAATTTAATTATAGTAATAATCATAAATTATTATTTAAAATAATTACTTCTATATTAATAATTAAATATATTTAAAAAACAAAAAAATATATATTTTACTTCTGAATCAATTATATAGAGAGAGAAATGTATATATATGAGCCAAATTAGGTTCCTTAATCACAATTAGCAATTTATACCAAAACTAAAATTAATTATAATGTCTTTATTGGACAGAGACAATACTATATTGACATGAAACAAATTTACAAATTCGATTGATGTTTGTGTTTTTAAATACTGTTAAGTATTAATATAAATTTATATTTGTATTTTACAATTTTTATAAAAATATTTTTTTAAATAATACTTTTTATAGTTTACATTTTTTTAATTTTGATAATATTATTTAGATTCTTTCGACATTGAAACAATATTATATCACCTACCTTAAATGTATAAGCTAGATACTTTATTAATGTTTTTTTTGTTGTTATAGTGTTAAATAATTTGTTTTAAGTGTTTTTTTTAAATGTTAATTTGTCTTGTTTTTACTTTGAAATCTTTAATTTTTAAAATTACTATAAATTTAAATAGGTAATAATATTATTAAATTTAAATATAGATAATTATATAAATTCAAATAGATAATAATATTATTAAATTTAAATATAGATAATATATTAACTTGAAATTAAAAAAAAATCTTATTTATTAAAATCAATAATATTAGTTTCTATTAGTTAATATGAAATTTAAAAAATCTATTTAGAATAATTAAATTTTTAAAATAAATAACAAAAAATAATATTCTTAACCACACTAAAAAAAGTATTGTATCATTAATTACCTTGTATAATAAATTAAATTACATTAGAATGCTTTATTACGATGTTAAATTTAGAAGAAAATAAATTTTATTTTAATTACATTAGAATGCTTTATTACGAAGAAAATAAATTTTATTTTTAAATTATATGGAATCTTCATGACGTTCGTGCATCACAAATATTTTGACTTTTTTCAAAATTAAAGGTTTAAGTAATAAGAAATATGGTGTCCATTCACTATGGAAGAATTTTAATAAGAATATTTTGATTTTTTTTCAAAGTTAATATAATTATAAAGTATGATTGATAAGAAAGATAGTGTCTATAGAAATGTTAAGAATTAAGACTATTATTTTGGTAAGGATAATCAACAACATGTTTTTGTAAATACCATGTCATTATGTTAGTGTTGTGGGATGTTCCTCATTTCTTAGTTAAAGGTTTGTGTTTTGGTGTATCCAATTATTTTTATTATTTTTAATAATAAAAAAATTGTTTTTTTAAATTATAAAAATTAATATAAAAAATTATTTAATATTTAATATTTAATTATAAATATTTTTAAATTAAATTAGCTAAACTCTTAAACGTTGCCTTATAACAAATTTATTATCTTTATGTTTGCACTATCTTCCTTTTCATTAAAATTACACAAAACAATTAATTAAACTTAAAGAAACAAAAGGTATATAGCACTCGAACTCATAATCTTAATGTTGATAAATGCAAAAAACATTATACACAACTTTTTAGAATTGCATAATGATGTAAACATTATACACAAGTTTTTAGAATTGCATAAACATTAGAACATTATACACAAGTTTTTAGAATTGCATAATGATGTAAACATTAGCATTGATTCACCTTATCTAAGTATATTAAACACCAAAAGAATCAATACTATGGTGTGCTTAAAAAGAAAAAATCAATAATACTTCTCATTGTAGCTTCTAAATATAGTATGGGGTTTGTATACTTTTAGATTTTGATATACATGTATAATGGCAATCTTACTTGGACATTTTTATTACCAGAGTTTATCAATCTTAACTCTAGATCTACCAAGCATATAGAGGGATCAATTCCATTGAGGTGCAAACATTTTTCAAAGTGCAACAGACATTTGCATGTTTTGATACCTCGATGTGTGGTAGATTTCGAGTTAAGATGGATCTACTCTACTTTATTTTATTATGATGATTCTTTTTCAAATTTTTTTGTATTCATTTTTTTAGGCACTTTTTTTCTTAAGATGAATCTACCCTAGTTTATTTTATTATGATGATTCTTTTTTTTCATCTTTTGAAGGCACTTTTTTTTATTTAATTTATTAATATTAGATGTGTAACACATAATTTTAGATGCATCCAATCACTCTCTTTTAATGCCTACACCTACTTAGACTATCTCCAATGCCCTAAACTTACAAATCCATTGAATACAAACAATAAAGAAAAATATCATTGAGATTCTAGCATTTTCATTATTACTTTATTTTTAATTTTGTAAAATATTATATTGGGCTAACATATGGTGATGAACCTTACAATCTATTCAATATTGAGCTATAGAATTTAATATAAATCTATTTAGAAAGTATATTTATGTTTGGAGAATTATATGTATGTCTGTGCTTCCTAACACCATTGTATGATTCGGTTATCATGGACTCATTTTAAAACACTAACACAAGAGAGTTTGTACCAAAGTCCCTTACTAGAAGAGTGTCATATTAACTTGTAACACTTCAATAACTAGTGGCAAGATAGAATGAAGCCAAGGAGAGAAACACATGACTCCATAGATGTCAAGTAGCCAATCCAGACAATGCATTCTTGAAACTAAAAGCCTTTATGATAATGAAGTGGTTAATCTCATTAATAGCGAATAAGTTCGTAAACATTTCTTGAATCCTCTTTATAGTGATTAATGCTCTAAATATGAATTTCAAACTCCCCTAAATTTCCAAATAATAATGTCCACGTAGACGGTTACAAAGTTCTATTTTAAATAATTACTAAAATGTTTAGAAAAGGCTAATCATGAGTTTAATCATGAGTTAATGTTTAGACGGTTAATCATGAGTTTGCAGATTGCACATGACACTAGATGATTGCATTATGTTAATGGGAAAAAGTTTTGTAATTAAGGTGATTGATTCTCTAGATGCAAGGTTCATAGATTTACCTATATTTAATGCAACTAAGTTTTTTAGTCCTCGTAATTATTACGGAGATATGGATGATAGAGACTCTCAAACAAGAAGATGGCTAGCATGTTTATGTGAGAAATTTAGTGTTGGGTACTTACCTATTGTGGATGGTGTTAAATGTTTCAGTGAAATGGATAAATTTATTTGTACTACTTATAGATCATACCCCAAAAAACATATGTTTGGAGCATGGGATCTATGTGGAGTTGACCATGAATGATTTGATGTAGGGTACCCGCACGAAGCTAGTACCCAAAAAGGCCACAATGGAAGCGTGCGAGTAGAAAAAAAACAAGGGCACGCACGTGCATTCAAACACGTGTACGCGTCCCTGCTTCGGCAATTCCGATCATCCACGTTGGTGAGTTGACATGGGCAAAATGTGCGCGCACACATTATTAACGCGTACGCAAATATATGCATGCACGCGTGTTTACATGTGCGCATGCGTGTTTGTAGCACATACATGCCATCAGCACTTACGTGCTAAAACACGCGCACGTGCTCATGCATAACGTTTACACCATTAATTGACCAATGTTTACTCCATTTAATGCCAAAAGTTCAATACTTAAAAAATATTGCATCCTTGACATTTGATGCGTTATGATTCATGAGGTTATAATGACCCATGTTTTAGTGTACGTGTGTGTGTATTAGTATTGGTTACTTAAATCCTGGTAGTCCTAGTTATTGTGCATAACTATGTTAGACATGGAGACCTATATGGTTGCTTAGGATATTCATTAATGCTGATCATTGATAATTGATTATAATGTTTATAGACCTTAACTAGGATATTTATTGATTGTGTTTATTATAGTGTTGGTATTCCTTAATTATGATGATGTTCCTTCATACTTGGCAATGGTTTGTGATTTGTAATGTGGTACATGAGACTTATACTAGATGATGTTGCATATGTATTATTGGAAAAGGATAATAAATTGCATACATTAGACTATACCTCAAAAGTGGATAAATGAATGGCTAAAGAGAGGGGGGTTAAGGTTTCTAGGGATTTAATGGTTTAGGACTTAAGGCGTAAGGTCTTAGGTATTTGGACTTTAAGGATTGTGGGTTAGGTTGTTTAGGAGTTAGGGTTGTGGGATTACAAGTTGAATGGTTCAATGGTTTAGGGGTTAAGGCATGTAGTGCTTTCGGGAGAGTGAGAGGTAGAGAGAGATAGAGATAGAGATAGAGAGATAGAGAAATAGGATATG